>VZRR01012215.1:0-31576 GCA_013398015.1 Oreocharis arfaki
GCTGTATAGAGGAGAAATTGGAGCATAAATCTGTGGATTTCTACCCAACTACGATTTTATTACTGTCATTGTAGTAGTTGGCCTAGCAGTTCTAGGCTGCACAGTACAAGAGGGATGTGGAGCTCATGGAGCAGGTCTAGCAGAGACCAGTCAAGGGCCTGGAGCATCTCTGACAGGGAAAGGCTGAGGGAGCTGGGGCTGTTCAGCCTCGAGAGGAGCCCCAGCTGAGAGGGGCCCTCAGCCCTGTGTGTCCCTGTCTGCAGGGAGGGCTCCGAGCAGGGCCCAGGCTCTGCTCCGGGGGGCCCAGCCATGGCACCAGAGGAACGGGCAGGGACTGATCCCAGGAAGTTCCCGCTGGACATAAGGCAGAACTTCTTCCCTGGGCAGTCAGTGGAACAGACTGTCCAGAGAGGGTGTGGAGTCTCCCTCACTGGACGTATTCCAGAACGATGAGGACTCAGTCCTGTACCGTGTGCCCTGGGATGACGCTGCCTGTGCAGGGGGGTAGGACGATGACCCACTCCGTGACTCACCTTGCCGAGCTGGACCCCCTGCCAGGTCAGCCCTGTCCGTGCCCAGCGGGGACACGGAGCCCCGCGGACGCCCCGTGCGGCACAACCCAGCGGGGGAACGTGGTTGGAGGGCGGGGATGGAACTGCGCGGGGCCGCGAAGGAAGGGCTCCCGCCGGATTTCCAGGGGGTGTCGATGTCGAAGGGCGAACCCGAGCAGCGCCCGGTGCTCCCGCCGGCTACGGGCTCAGGGGAGCGCCACTGAGCTCCCCTGGCGGGGCAGCCCCGGCTCCGACGGATCGTGGCCCCGAGCAGGAACGCTGGGATGTGCCGGGAAGAGCCGGCGGCACTGGGGAGCAGCGGGCCCGGGGCGAAGCGAAGGCCTGGCAGAACAGGCACGGGAGCGGGGCCCGGAGCCGGCCCGGGGCTCGGGAGAGGGCGGAGCGGCCCCGCGGGAGGGCACAGCGCCCGCGCCCCGCGGATTAAAGCGGGGCAGGAAGCACGACGGGAGGTGTGAAACCTGAGAGGGGAGTGGGGCCTGTAGCCCGAGGGTTGTTCCGTGCTTCCCTGGGAGATCGAGCTTAGGGAAAGGCGCTTCTTATCACGCTGGTCTCTGGATGAAGCTCAGGAGTCACCCAACTTCAGGTCTTTGAGGAGGGCTGCCCTCTCTGTCCTGGGGGGCTCGCTGGCAGGTTTGCCCCTCTTAGGGCGGGCACAGCCGAAGTGTGCTGTACCAGCGTCTGCCCCTCCCCTTCTGCTCCCATCTTGCTGGAAAACGTTCCACGCTCCATGTCGTCTCCTCTTCTAGATGGAGCCAGCGATGGAGTCCATATTTTCCATTTTCCAGAGCCCCGGGAGGAGTGATACTGCAGGATATCCAGGTGAGATGTAAACTCTTGCTAGTTAAATCCCGCGGGAAAGCGCGGTGCCGGCATTCCATCGCCGGGATGCCAGGATGGGGCCGAATGCCATGCCAGGCCGAGGCACGGCTGCAGTGGTGTTCTGGGTTTCTTTCTGCTGCGGTTTTCCAGCTCCTCTTTTAAAATACGGCAATACAGTTAATTGGGAGCGACGGGCAGCCAGCACATTTCTCTTTTCCAGTATTTCTCACAGGTGAGGAGGGTCTGAGGGAGCTGCGGAGCTGCATCCAAAGTGTGTGAGTGCCCATCTCCGGATGTGGGTGGGAATGGAGGGTTCTTTGTCTGAGCGAGACCTGCAAGGCTCTCGGGGAGCAATCAGCCTCGTGGTTGTAGCGTGTGGAACGAGTGCTCCTGCTAGAGCCTTCTTTATCCCTCTGGGAGAGAGCTCCCTCTTGTGTGTAACTCCTTGATGTAAGAGAGAGGACTCCTCTCAGCAAGTTTGCTTATTTTGTTGCTGCTAGTTAGATGTTGGTAGCCGCGTCCAAATAAACAGAGAGCATTTTGCCTCTTCAAGGACATGTTATGTAAGAATTTTATTCTTTGGTTTCACAGAGATAGGACTGAAATTGCCCTGCAGAGTTTTATTTTAAATGCAGAAAGCCTGGTTTGGTTTTGTTAGTGGGTTAAACAAACTTTTTGTGTTAAATGTGTGAGTACTATATTAATTCTCGATCAGAGATGCTAATTGCTAAATCCTCTGCTTGAATTAATAGTAAACACCTGAAGTTGCTTGCAAAAATCAGCCTAGGCTAAGTGTTCATTAGGTGATCCTTATAATTCTTTTAATGCTGAACAGCTGTAAATATAAGACCTAGCCATCAGAATAAGGTACCTAGACCTGACTGTGGGGTGTATGATGGGGCATGTTCACTTGAGAAGTAAATAGGTTGCATTCTTCAGGAAAGAAAGGGGCATGTTTGAATGTTCCTGGCAAGTTTCTTCAGAATGCAATTTATTTAGCTTGTCATTGCAAGGAAAGTAACTGTTGTGTTAGATCTAGCTGTGAAAAGAGATTGTAATAGTTAATTGGGAATTAGCTAATTTTTTTTAATCAATAAAGATCCCTTTGACTTCTGATGCATAAATATACAATGTCCTTAAGTATTTACAGATGTTGTTGTGATAGGGAAAATAGCCTGGTGTGCCAACCTGCAAAATACATAATTTAATTTTTGGGGGGGTAAATATGACCTAGCACAAGTGAGAGGCAACCTAAAGCTCCCTGCCGGTTTTGCCTAATGAAGCTTGCTTGGGCTCTATTGTGCTGAAAGATCCCCACCCAAATGCCCAGCTTTGAAACAGTGTGTTAGTGCTAATTTAGCAGCCTGGAAAGCTTTTGAGCAAAGTCTGCGGGAACAAATAGCTAAAAGTAGATATTTGGGATGGGTGAGATGCTCTAGCATGTTCCTGCCCTTCCTTCATCTTGGCAGTCTCTGTTTTGCCATTCTCTGAAGGGAAGAAGTACAAGGAAATGGGGAGAGGAAGGAAGAGAAGAGGAACATTTCTTACCTTTCTCTTCTTCCCTTTGCCGCTTTTCTCCCCTTCTTGTCTCAATCTTCAGAATTTCCATTCCCCTTTAGAAAGGGGGATCTGGTGTAAGCTGAAGGTAGGCCTAAGAAATTGAGTTATTTTACAAGGAGCAGCTTATCTGCCTCAGGGAAAGAGGAGTGTTAAGGTGGGTCTCTTACTCCATCAGGAGACTGCGTTTTGGAGGACAATGAGGAGGAGAAAGGCTTCCCTGAAGACCTTAAGCAAGAGGAGCTGCCTCAGGTACATGAAGCCCAGAGCCCAGAGAGCAGGGCAGCCTGTGACGATTCCCCTCTCGAAAAAAGAGACTCCAGGAAACTCATCCTCGGCACTGATGGCCAGAAACTGCCCTGGGAAGAGAAACCCTTCAAGTGTCCAGAATGCGGGAAGGGCTTCAAGGGGCACTGCAGGCTCCTGACCCACCTGCGAATCCACACAAGAGAAAAGGTGTTTGTGTGTGCAGAATGTGGGAAGAGCTTCAGCAGCAGGGCCAACCTGGTGGTTCACCAGAGAGTCCATACAGGGGAGAGGCCCTACAAGTGCAAGGAATGTGAGAAGACCTTCAGCCGTGCCTCGAGCCTCCTTGCTCACCACAAAACCCATCTGAAAAAGAAAACCTTTTCCTGCACCGTGTGCAGAAAGAACTTCAGTGGGAACACAGCTCTGCTGCAGCATCAGAGAGTCCATACAGATGAGAAGCCCTATAGGCGTTCAGAGCATGGAAGCAGCTTCAGTGTGAGCTCAAACTTCATCAGACACCAACGTCTGAGAGAGAGACCCAGTGAACACACAGCAGGTAATTTATTTGAGTTGTGTTTGTTTCAAGTTACACAGAATCTCGGGGGATATATGGAATATTCTGGCCTCTGTTTCTTAAACAATTCTCCCTCCTTGCTCTGGATATGAGCGTTGCGGGTTGGTTGGTTTGGTTTTGTTACTTTTTTTTATTTTTCCATCTCTAATATAATGAATTTATCTCCACTATCTGAGGAAGTTACTTGAAAAAGCTGAAGTTGAAATTTAGGTGTTTCCATGAAGTTTGCCTGGCACCTTAGACTCCTCAAAGCTCTCGGATCGCACTAATTCCTCACTAGTAATATATATCTTACTAATTCCTGCTTTGTAGTGTTGCCTGATGTCTAGCCTTAGATCTTCAGAAGTCCTCAGCTATCAAAATGCTAAGTTTAGGGAGATGCAAGGAATTTTGACTGTAAACACTGCCTTGGTAATCTCTAGGAGCTAATTTTTGTTATACGTGGATATTGAATCCTACCTTGTTGTCTGCAGTGGGAAGTCTCTGTAATATTTTCAGCAGAGCACGGGCTGTCAAAGGGATTGTTTCAAGTAGGGAATTCTCTGGATTTTCCAATATTTTGTGTTCTAGTAATGACCAGAAACTCAGGGATGAAAACTGGCATTGTTGGGTTTTTTTCCCTGTTGTTACAGCTTTACATGGGCAGTCCCTTTATCCTTGGTCAAAAATGTTTTAAGTTTTCATTTTGGATCTTGCCTAGACACCCACAGAATTGTTCTGGGTGTTGGTGTGAGAAGCAGGTGTTTTGTGTGTGAGGTTTTTCTTTGGGTTTTGTGGTTGGTTGGTTTGTTTGGAGTTGTTTTACCTGTGTTTGTTTGTTTCTTCTGGGAAAAAGAAAAGAAGAGCCTTTCATCTTAACAATGGGAATAGCGATGCAGTTATTATCAAGTTGGTAATGGAATGGCAAAACTGAATTCTTAATGTAGGGTTTGAGGCCTCTCAGTCCATAGAAACAGAGAGGTGGCCTAGGAACTTTGCCAGTGAGCCTTAAGCATGCAACCTTACACTCCTAAACCTTGTTTTTTTCTTCATGGCTTTTACAAGATGCTAGAGTTTATAATTCCTGAAGAAAAGTCTCATTTTTGCCCTGTCATTTGGACACTAAGTAGTATCAGGTTAGTCTAACACTGTATCTGCTTCTAAAGAAAGTGTGCAAATGCAAACCCATTTTTACTAAATTTCAACTGCCCTTTTCCTTAACAGATCCCTTGCTCCAGCTTTACGTCCTCCTTTCCCAGTGCCCTCCCCCTCAGAAAAAAAACCCAAAAAAACTACCTAATCTTTGGTTTTGGTTTAGTTTGGATCACTGAGTGACTTGAACAAAGTTTTAATTTTAAGATGTGGGTGAGAGGAAGGAAGGGTTTTTACTGAGCTGCCGTATGTGGAATGTGGACCTTGCAACTCTTGACTTGCGGTGTTGTCCTTTTTAGATGCAAACCAACCTGAATTTACATTTCTGCGTCAGAAGGAAGAGCGATGGTGTGGTGCAGAGGGAAGTGAGATGGATCACTGGAATCTTGTTCCTGAAGAGTGTAAGTATAAAAAGGCTTCTAAACTGTCTTGTGTTTTTACATAGCAGGCATTAACATTCCCTTCTCTTTGTACAGTGAGGAAAATGAGGGAAAATATGGATATGCTTCTCCTGAATCAGCGAAGTCAGCTGCAGGTGCTTCAGGAGATTCAGAAGCAACTGAATACACTGCTCCCAGGCAATGCTCTCCTGAATTCCAATGTTTATAACTTAGGAGTCCTGCTGGGACAGCAGACGGCTGCTGCAGCATCCATTTCTTGCCCGCTTCTTAATCCCAGCAGTCTCCTCTCCTGTGAAGGTGCCAGTGCCTTATCCCTTTCCTCTGCCTCTGGAGCTCTGCCTGCTCCTCAGCTCCCCATCTCTCAAGATCCTGGAGCTTCTGCAGCCTGCTCAGCGTTGTGCTGTGAACGTGTCCAGTGTAAACACGTGTGACTGTTCTGGAGCGTTCTGTCGCTCGGGGCAGGTGACCTCTGGGCTGTGATGTTGCAGTTGTTGTACCTGTGGGGGTGCTGACTGTACACTCAGATGCATCAGCAAGCAGCAGTTGATCAAATCCCTACCCTGTAGCCTGCAGGGATTTTGGCCAGGAATGACCTTTGTCAAGGCAGCTCAGGAGATCGTTAACACTGGGGTGCAGTGAAGTGCAACATTCACATACAAGAAAATGCATCAAACTTGAGTGTATTTTTTACTGGAAATGTCTTTCAGCGTGTACTTGGGCAGTTGTACTTCTCCTAACAAGCTGAATCTAATGATAAAGTCCTCAGGGATGTTTTAAGCATCTCCTGATCTATATAGAGGGAAGCAAGATGCTTATGTAGTGATGTTCCATTTGACAGCACCCTTGTTCGCAGCATCTGTTTGCAAAAGCTTCCTTGCTTTAGAAAGTCTTTAAATCAGGTGTCCTTGACTTAGCTGATTCTTAGGCCAGCAGCACTGCTCAAAGTAGAAAAAAATACTTTCTGCTTTTTGTTTAAAACAAACATCCCCCCCCCCAAAAAAAAAACAAACCAAAAAAAACCCCTGAAAACACAAACCAAAAAAACCTCAACAAAATACCACCTTTCAGGTCTCCCTTGCTTACCAAGAGTTCATGAGGAAAAGCCAGATTGGTTTATAGGGCATTTGTTCTTTTGCTCAAAGGTGAGCTCAGCTGAGCCTGGGTTTAGATACTCTGTCATACCCTATTTGGATTATTACATGGTTTTGGCTGTTGTGTATTAAGTAGGGGTAGGAGTGAGGTAAATAATTACTGCTTGAGGAGGAGCACTGAGAGGCTCAGGTGCATCATCTTGTAAAAATAACAGAGGAAACTATTTTTTTTCCTCCTTTTTTCTTTTTTTTTCCCCCTGTAGGACTCTGACATTGGGCCTGTCAGGGTTGGAAAGTGTGGAGTTTTAAGACATGTTGGTCTGCTCTACCTCTGTTGTTCCCAAGAGTGACAGGCTTGGGGCAGTGTCAGAACCTTTAAGCTTCAAAAGTGCAAAAAAGCTCATTTATCTTTGAACTGGGATAAAGAAACTTGGGGCCTTGCACCTGTGCCAAAAAGTCTTTCTCTTGCACTGATGCTGTGTTTGTGCATGGTTGGTTTTGTTGTTTGTAGTTGTGTTTTTTATGTTACCTTGTTAAAGGATGTTAAAAGGATGCACCCTTAGTAGTTAATAAAATAAAGTTTAGATTTTAAGGATGGGAAACGCTGTTTCTCTTAACAAGCCTTCTTGTTGACAGAATGTGACATTCTGTCCCAAAGCTGAAACTGTGGGACCAGGTATGACACTTTGGCTGTGTGACTACAGATTGTGAAAATCACACACTCGTGCCTCCTGTGTGGGATTTTGGATTAGTCTTAACTTGTCAGGATATTGTTTGAGCCAAATTGAGAGACCTTAAAGGACATCCCTTCAATGTGATCTTGTACTGGTATCTTTGAGGTGTAATTTCCATCAATTGAGCATTTCAGAGTCCTGTGTCTCCAGGCTTCAGAGCTTCAGTAAGAGCTGCTACTATTCCATGGAAACTCAGGGCTACTGTTCATAACTTTTTTGATGTTTGATGTCATTCTTAAAGCAGAATCTCATTAAATCAATGGTTAAAGTTTGTATTTCTGCTGCTTTTATGATGTTCATTATTAAAACGTTCCCCTTCTGTTAGAGATGAATCTTTGGTGAGCTTTTGTCTTTTGTAAAAGAGTTCCGTTGAGGTGGCCCCTGGGAGTCTGAGGCCACCCAGAGCTATCGGTCCTGGCAGCTTTCATCTGGGTTTTCCCTTTCTCTACTGATCAGAAAGCTGGAGGTCTCCTGGCTAGAAGGAGGATGGGCTGATCCACTTTCACTGCCCACAGCACACAAGCTGCTCTCTGGAGAAACCCACAGCCTGCGTGTGCTGTGGATGTCTGGGGAGGCCTCCATTGCCTCTGGACCTGCTCACGTGTAAATAGGCCAGGGGACTTCACCATTAACTTCTCTTTTTATCCCTCAGCCAGCTACATTTTCTTCTCTTCGTATAATAATAATAACAACAGAATGGTACAAGTATAAGAAATAATGATCTGAAAATGCAGGAAATTGAGGGCAATTTTTTGAGAAGCAGCTGGAATTCCAGATCTGCAAAATTGGCACTAATTTGCCTAATTTTGCTTTTAACCTGTCGGTCTTCAGAAGCATTTTCTTTTCTTCAGAGAAAAATAAAATAACTCATGAAGTTGTTACTAGGCTGACAGCAGGAGAGAATTTTGAAAAAGATTGCTGATTAAAGTGCATCTGAAGAAATAATGCACTCAGGCAGGTAATTGAGGTGTTTCTGTTGTGAATGGAAGTCAACAACTAGAATAATAAAAAAGAGAACTAACAGATAACCCCACATCACACCTTAATCACACAATTTATTATGGCAAGATAACTCTGCAAAAAGAGAGACAGCCAATGTGGAATATTAATCCTGGAGACCTGGGTGATGTCTAGGAGGTCTTAATAGGGATACATGAATTTAAAGATTGATGTGGATGTTGGCCCAGCAGTCTTTAAAGGTTTTTAGCCTTGTTAGTCTGGGTTGGATCCTGATTTCTCAATCACGTAAGACAAGGATAATTATTTCATCTGAGTTACATTGTGGGTTTTGTGATGTGGTTGCATATAATACATTACTCCTTAATTATATTCTAAAAGTTACAAAGGTCTTGGAGGCCTTGCCCAAGATTTTTGGGGCTGAAAATGATCGTTCATTAGTGGTGATGGGGAAGACACCTCCGCTCTGTATCAGTTAACTTTTGGGGTTTTTTGGTACTCTGCAGAAAAAAAAAAGGCAAGTTTTGCCTCCATCCACAGCTGTGGAAAGGAATTAGGTTTTCAACGTACCCAAAAGCGAGATTAAAACACAAATGAAGTTAAATGTTGGGACCAAAGCGATCATTCAACTTTATTTTTCTTCATGAAGGAGGAAAGAAAGAGAGAAAACAGAAAAGTAGAAAATGCCAAGGATAAATAAGCGTTTTATCATGCACTAACTAGGCTAATGCCTACAACTAAAAATACAAATCCAGTGACAATTGGAATTCCGACTTGTGCTAACCGTTTTCTCCATCCTGTAAGCCCTAAAGGCTCTGAGAGGGTAGTAACCCATGATCCAGGTTCTAATCCATCAAAACCAGGCTCTTGGTTGCATAGACTGAAATAATTCTCTAGCTTGATCACTTATTTCTTTTATCTTAGCTTGTGCCTCCTCAGTGGAGGATGAGGCAATATGGATAGCAATGTGACACTCGGTTCTGGATTCAGCACATTCCCAGCTATGTTCCCTTTTCAGTTTACAATTCAGTAGCTGTGTATTGGATATTTTTATGGTAATTTGAGGTGTCTCATCTTCCAAACCCTCATTCACCTGTTCAGTTTTAAGAGGTTGTCATGGAACAAGCACTTTATCCAGCTGATTACACAGGGATTCTAACTCAGAGGGTGGATATGTTGTTGTTTCTTTAGGCATCCTTGGTCCTAATTCATCATCCCCTTCTCTTGTTCATCTCTCTGAAAAAAATTGAGCCAAATCATAAAACTTGAAACAGCAGCAAGAGATCTGTGCATTTGCCCTTCACTTACACAGAGCTTAAATAGAGAACAGAGACAAGGCTGTGTTGCAACTCATTACCTTCCCTGGTGAAGGATCCCTGCCTAGGGCAGGATCCAGATGATCTTTGAGGTCCCTTCCAACCCAGGCCAAGCTGGCTGCTTTTCCATCTCAGCAGAGCTATTTGGAATGTGCATGTGCCCAAGATCTCAGTGGCATGGTCACCAGAGGATAACAAATTTATCAGCTTGAGTATTGTACACAGTTCTTTTTTTTTCCTTAACAAGCAGGAGTTACGGCCAAAATTATTTTTTCCTCTCAAAATCAGGGGTTCAGTCTAATTTTGGCGGCAATATACGAAAAACCCAGCAGGTGGGGATCTACAGCTGTGTTTTATTCATACAACACCAGCTTCTTAGGGACCTTGGACTGGGCAGACACACAACTGTACTTAGATACTGTACAAATACAAAATGAAACGGTGTTTCCTGTCACAAACAGCTTTCAGTCTAGAGCAGCATTAATGCAATTCCCTTAAATGGGAAACGTTTTCATAGAGGATAAACTTTAGTGTGATTTATTGCATGGTTTTGCCTTTTTGTAATTGAATATGGCCCAAATTTCAGCTTTCCACAATCTTCAGGACAAAAAAGAACCCACCACATTCCCAAGGAAACAAAGGAATTGCACAAAGCATGGCTACACACAGTATGGCTGTTGGAATGAGTGCTTCCTGGAAACACTGGAAAAATTTTGATGAACAAACAATTAGAAAAGCATCAAAGGGGTCTAAGACTAGGGTTAAAGCTTGATTTACCACGTTTATTTTTACTCCATGCAATTTGGTTTGGGTAGTATATTTTAGATGCATTCTGCACTTTGGCAGCGTCCCTGCTTTTGAGGATTTTCTTGTTTTTCAAGGAGGAATAATTAAGTGAATTTTTCAAAGGCAGAGGATTTAACTTTCTGTGATGCTAGACCATGCTTACAGGAATGGAGAATCTATCATGGGAAGCACAGACTCAGGAAAAGGCTTCAAAAGCCATGGTGAATATCAGCACAACATAAGCTCCAGTGGTGATACTGGGATGCCCACAGGAGCGAAAACCAGGGAACACTGCACAAACCCAAAGAGACTTAAAATATTCACCCTGTATTTGTCATTCAGGAAAATTCATACAGCAGTCGCAGATTAGCTGCTGGGTTTGGAGAAAGAACTAAAACCAAGAAGTTCCTTGGCATGTTTGAAAGCAAGAAATCAAACTATCACAGGCATCCTCTGTGCCCACCATCCCCCTGAAATCTCCATGTCACTTAATGTGCCAGTACCCCCCCTAAAATCTATGGAAATATTGATGAATACTGTGGGTGTTTTGCATGGTACGGCAGAGACAGGAATTAAATCCACACACAGACACTTTAAATCAATTAGTTTGAATAAGTAGACAAAATCATAAATAGCGCTTCCGCAACAAGTCTAGTCACTAAAGTTTGATTTAACAGAAATGGAGTAAGAACAGCAGATAGCAGATAACTTGGGTTTAGGGACTAATTATACTTGAAAGCAGAGATTTTCCATTTTAAATGGAAGCCATTTAACTGGTATAAACGAGTAACAATTTCATCTTTAACCCATGTAGGAGCACTTCAGTTCAATTGCAAAACAGATTGAAATGACTGATTTAATATACTCCAAATCTGCCACCATCTGGGTACTCAAGGAAACTGCATTTCACTCAAATGCAGGCAGACATCCCTCGCAGTCTTGCCAGGGCTGGCTGGCAGAATAAAACCCACTGAAGCCATGGTTAAGTCCAAAATGCCCCACCTGAAAACCCAGAGGGTTCTTAAAAAATTGGTAAATCCTGAAAAGACAGGTAGGATTTACCCTGTGCTGCACTTGAAGGGAGCCTACAGGAAAGATGGAGAGGGAACTTGTAGTGTCTATACTAAAACTTTCAGTATTTATACTGAAAGACCACAATAAGTTCTCCCCAAAGCCTTTTTTTTTTTTTCCTGGAGGTGGAATGAAGAAATGTGAGGGGGGAATCGGAGACAATTGTGATACAAAGAGATGCTGGGGAGTGTCAGGTGAAGAGAACAACAACAGAAAAATGCAGCAGTGCAAGGGAGCTTGTGAAGGCTGCAGGACAGCCCTGTACTTGGCACTGGTGAGGCCACACCTCAACTCCTGTGTCCGGTTCTGGGTCCCTCACTGCAAGATGGACACTGAGGGGCTGGAGCATGTCCAGAGAAGAGAACGGAGCTGGGGAAGGGGCTGGAGCACCAGGAGGGGCTGAGGGAGCGGGGAAAGGGGCTCAGCCTGGAGAAAAGGAGGCTCAGGAGGGACCTTGTGGCTCTGCACAACTCCCTGACAGGAGGGGGCAGCTGGGGGGGTCAGGTTCTGCTCCCAGGGAACAGGGACAGGACGAGAGGGAATGACCTCAAGCTGTGCCAGGGGAGGGTCAGGTTGGGCACCAGGAGGAGTTTCTCCACTGAATGGGTGATTAGACACTGGAGTCCCTGTCCCTGGAGGTGTTAAAGGAAAGGCGGGTCTCCAGCAGGATAGGCCGGGGGCAGCAGAGCTCTACAGGGACTATCTCAGCGCAGCTGCTCCTCCAGGCAGTGGCGGGCACCTGTCCCTTCTCCCGGAGGCTCGGTCCCAGGAGGCTTGGGAGGAGCAGGGATGCTGTGGTGACGCAGCGAGCTTTCGTGGGGGGGCGGCCCTGCGGCTGCATCGAGTGCGGGCAGAGCCGCGGCCGCAGCTCCGACCTGATGGGCCACCAGCGCTGCCACAGCTGTGCCGAGGGTGGGACCTGCTCCGGTGACAGCGCTGCCCTCAGCCACTGCGGCCAGGGCTTCAGTCACAACTGCTCCTGATGTCACCCCAGCAGCATCCCTGGGTGTGGTCTGGCCGTGATCCAAGGTGCAGCTCCTGCTCCAGGCCTGAGGTGCAAGGGGGTGGACAAGGGTGTGACTACACCAGGTCCCCTGGATTGCAGACAGCTGGATGCAGTGATGCCTTTGGCCCACGTTGTCTTTCCAGTCACCTCCCAACACACCCCAGGCATGGGCTGGAATTGTGTGTGGGGTTCCAGGGGGTAGCTGTGCATCCCAAAGCCCAGTCATCCTCTTTCCCTAGTACTAGAATCAGATGCCATTTGCCAGGTGGCCAAGATGCAGGTGTTTTCTCACGCTTCCTTGTGAGAGGTGTCTGCTGCTTCACAGCAACCCTTAGGGCATTTATTTTCTTTTCTCCATGCTTGGTGAAGTGCTGTGTATACTTAGCAATGCTGTATAAACTAAAAGGATTGACATGGATTTATTTCTAAGATCTTTATTAATTTTTTTTAAACTATGCCCAGTGTTGGGTTCCCAGCTGTTCCCTAGCAGCTAGGATGGGATTGCTCACCAGTCTAAGCACATAACTGGAGTTCCTTCCCACAGCCACTGTTAGTTTTGCCTGTTCAGTGTCACTTGGCTGAAATAATTCATTTCCCCCGGCCTGTTTGCCCTTTACTTTTTGTGGTCATGTAGCTGGAGAGGAGAACCTGGGTACCAACCCTTCCTTTGCTGTTGCAGAAGTTACAGGGTATGCTCCTCTTCTTCCAGGAGTTTAACCACTTTGTGGGCAGCATGAACTCATGAGCCAAAATCAGAAGGTATGGGAGATGTGCAAAAAGGAAAGAACCAGAAGGTTCACTTTGACAGCAGCCTCCTCGCTGGCTTCTCTACCAGCTCCTCCATCAGGGTCATAGTGGGAGGCTACTGGAAAAAGCAAATTAGTTACTCTAATTCCAGCAGAGCATTCCTAGCACGCTCCATCTCAGACCTGTGGTCACCAGCTGATGCCCGAATGTTCCTGCCAGCTGTGGGATGTAGAATACTGTAGATTTCTGTTGTGCTAACAGTGCTCAGATCCTGCAGTGAGAGTTTGACACTTTAGAAATACCTGAGAGACAAATGTATGAATGACATCTCTGAAATAAAATCTGTCACCCTGGTGGTGTTGTGCCAACTCCCTCCCTCTCTCTCTCCTTTCCCTTCTTTTTGTCTTTCCTTTTGCTCCCTTCCCTTTCTTTCTTCCTCCCCAGAGTGGGTTTCCCATCAGTTTCTTGGCCCAAGAATCTGGAGTTGAGGGACATTCTTAGAATTGGTCTTAGTTTTCTCACATTTCTGCAAGAATCTGAAAAGCCAGAGGGCACTTGGTGCTCACCATTCCTTTATGAAAGTGGTTTGTCTTTTTTACTCTGCAGTGACACACCATCCTCCTGGTAGAAGAATCTGGTTCTGAGGAGGTTGTTTTCCCAGTGCCACCTGTTTTATATGGGATCCAGTTTTCCATACTCCTACTGGGAAAAAAATACATGTAATAGTGATGACTGAAATATAGCTTCTTACACTCTTTGCTTCAGTTATGACTGGGAAAACAGATCTCTTTTGATCTTGGACAAGAGGTATCTTTTGTGTGTTTAGTAATTTTTAAAAAGTATTTTACGCATAGCCTCTAAAACATTTTTTGATATATCAAGCAAACAAAAGTGTCCCTGCATGCACAGGAGACTTCTCTTTCATGCCCTGTTTCTTCTTTACCTCAACGTCACCCGTCTGAATAGCCAGAGACACAACAGCAGGAGCCTCCATCTCTGAAAATAAAAGGAAATAGAGGAAATTTCAGGAGACTGAGCAAAGGGAGGCCAGAAGAGGCGACAGAGCCAAAGTCAAGGTGTCCCACAGCATTTTGCCATTGCAGAGGTGAATGGCTGAACCAGGCCACCACATGAGGGGAAGGGAGAATGGAAGGGATTGGAATGGGATGAACAGCTAGGAAGGAAGACTGGGGGAGGGGAAGAGGTGGTGTTGGACTTTGTGAAGCTGCTGGGAAGATGTGATTTGGGGGTGGTAACAGCTGCATGGGAGAAGGGTCACCACTCTCCAGATGCCCCAAGTAACTGATCCCTCATACCTGGACTTGCTTTTTTCTTTGCTTCCTGGAGCTCTTCCAGTTGCCCTGCTGCTCGTGTGTTGCCTTGGGCATTATTCTGCTCTTTCTCTCCCTCCAGCTGACCTTCCCCACAACCCTGCTGAACTCTGCCTGGCTGTGGCTGAGGTGTTTGTGCTTTCCCATCTCCAAGCACAGAACCACAGAGGACACTCCTCTGTGTCAGTCCCTGTTGGTGTTTCCCCTCACAAAAGGGCAGCCTCGCCTTGCTTACCCCAGGGCACCTCCAAGAACAAAGAATGTGCCCCTGCCTTTACAAATGCCAGAGCTTTTGACAGGCCTGTGTGTGCCCTTCCATTTCCTTTTTCCAGCCTTAGCAGATCTTTTCCAATACAGGGACTGGGAAGTTTCTTCCCACAGCTCTGCACCTGGCTGTTGTGCTTAAGAAGGTGCCTCTTTGCTGGTCAACTGCTTTCTTTTCTTGCCTGATTTCTTTAACAGATGACCTTTGGATTTCTCCCGATGCCTTCAGGCAGAAATACCAAGCAAAACAGGAAAAACAGAGTTTACGTATAGTATGCATCAGAGGGATTTCAGGCATCTTCCCGATTCTTTGGACATATGATCAAGCCTTTATGTGAATGTAGGGTGAAACAGGAACCACAAGATGCTTTACGAAAAAAAAAAAAGTATTTTAACAATTATTGAGAGAAGGGAAGCAGCAATGGGAATGCAGGGAGCAAGGGGGTGAAAGAGAACATTTTTCCTGTGTCTAGAGAAGGAAGAATTAAGATCAATGAACATGACTCATCATATTCTTAGAGAGGTGAAAGAAGATGGCAAAACATGGTATTTGGTGTGGACCCATGCCAAGTTCCCTGGCATGGTCAGCATTGATGTTACCTGTCAGGGCTGTCCTGAAGACTGGGGTTGGTGTGAAACACTCAGGGTTTACCACAGGGCAGCCACATCCTGCCCTAAGCTTCAGGCGCTTGCTTTCCTTTGGCTAATTTGGGATGCAGCTGCCAGCGTGACTGTGGGTTTCACCTGCATCTTCCACCTCGCAGTGACCAGAGCCACTACTGCATGTGGAGAGAAAGTGACTTCCTTTCTCTAGAAATGTAACCTGTGAATGCCCTGAAACTCCTCAGGCTCTGAGTCTCTGGATTCACCACCTTTGCCATCAGTGCTCAAGTCAGTCACCTCCCAGCAGGAGCATTCCTGGGGAGAGAAGCAGTGAAGTGCCAAGTCAGAAGCAGGAGAGAGAGAAAAAGGAAATGACTAGTACTTAAAAATACTCAACCCAGGAGGCATGAACCATGAACTGAAGAGAGTTGCCAGAAAAAAACCAGACATGGCTTGGGATACAAGAGAGAATGACTAATTACAGATGCTTCCTCCAAGTCTGTGAGTAGGTGAAAGTGATGTCACTGCTGGTACATCACAGCAGTGGCATTGTTTCTCTAGAGCAAAGAAGAGGAATACATCCTCTTCTGGAATGCATCCACGAATGGTTACTTCACTCTGTACAGTGAAGCTATGTCTGTGAAGAAGGCTCTTTTTGTGATGGCACAGCCCCCATATCTGCAGTACCCTTCCAGCCCTTAAAAATCCTGGTAGCTTTCTCCCTAATCCACAGAATTAAAGAACATCCTTCAGCAGAACAGCACACACTGCCACTAGCCTTTGTTCCAAAAACCTTTGTTTGTGAAGGACTACTTAAGCAAAGCCTGTGTGAAGATATTTTGTGCTGCCATCTGGGCACAGTGAAGTTTGCTCTCATATCCCTTATGAACATGGGCAAAGGATTCCTGCCTCCTTATTCCCAAGGCTCCTTCACTGTCTGAAAGGTTCATATTCCTTGTATTAAATAGGTATCTCCGAGGCTGTGCTTTCATGACATCCTGCAATGGCAAACAGCTCTCGCTGATTTGTGACTGCAGGTTATCCTGGCTTGCTAAAGCTCTTGCCACCCCCAGCCACCCCACTGGGTTATTTTTAATTTGGATTGCTTCCCTGATCCAGTGTTGAGCACAGCTCCACAAACAGCAGGGCTGGCACAAGTGAGAAAATTGCAGTCTGGGGCACGTGGAAACAAACATCCTTAGAGCTCCATGGTTCCTTAAGTTGGTATTGCCACCATGCCACGCATGCCATCAGACAGGAACCTGGGGGGAGCAGCAGGGAGTTAAGAGAAAGCAGAACAAAGGCATTAAACAGAAATGTGCCCTTTTTTGCACATGAGGAATACCTGCAGAGGAGGTTCAGTTTGGGAATCTTTTCCAAGCGGATGTCACACAGCTGCAATCAGTGCTCATCTCTTACTAAGTACCTGTGAGGAGTGGAGCTGCCAGGTTTGTACTACTATGCTCATCCAATTGGAGCTCTGGTTCCACCTCCCTTTCTTCCAAAAGTCTCATCTCCTTTTCTGTGTGCCCTTGTGGTCACTTCTTCCTGAGCTCTGCTTGTGGTGCCAGTGCAGCTCTGTGTGCAGCTGCAGTGTGATGCAGATTGAAATTTCAGTGGCTGAAAAGTAATAGTTTCCCACTCTACCCTTGGTTATTTTTAGCTGGATCCGTTCCTGATCCAATCCACTGTACAGACACACAAACAGCTGTGTCAGTGTGACAGAAGGAAAATGTTTGAGGGAAGCAGAGGAGAGGCTTAGCTGCATTTAATCATCACTGGTACCAAATGGGAAACCACAATCATGAATGGCTGCTCTAAATGCCTGGCAGCAGTTATTTAAACTTCTCCACAGCTCCCTGTCTTACTTCTTAGGTAAGAAACAAAGCCTAGGGAACTTCCCAAGTCTGTGCCACAGAAAGGAAATGGGACTGTGTCTGGTTTAGCTGCATCTTTCTGCATGAATCAAGGCAAGCTGAATGCAGGGAGCCTGAACAAGTCTGCTGCCAGGCGAAGAAGTCAGGGTCCCTCACAGCTTCCTTACCTGATGTAGTTTGGCCAGCCTGTACATTTAAAGGTCAAGTCCTGCAGAGACCAAAATTTGCCCAGACACCAGCCATGAGCAGCTACCTGGAAGTCTGTAAAATGTGTTTATAGTGGTCAAAAACCATGCCTGAGACACATGCTAAAATACTGGCCACTACCAAAAGACAGTGATTCTGACACATAATTTAGAGATGGAAAGTATAATTAAAAATGCAGACATTTATTCAGAAGAAAAAAATCTATTTAGTCAATTAAAATAACTTCCTGAGGCATATGACATGCTCCTTCTCTGGGATGCCTGACCAACTGCTGCTGTGGGCAGGGAATAGTGGGGATTTTGTTCCATGAAGACTTTGCTCCATCCAAAGGCAGAAGTACAGAAAGGATTTATAGATTTAGAGAATCACAGAATGGTTTGGGTTGGAAGGAACCTTTAATGGTCATCTGGTTCCAAGCTCCCTGCTGTGGACAGGGACACCTTCCACTACCCCAGGTTGCTCAGACCCTCATCCAGCCTGGCCTGGAACACTGCCAGGGATGGGGCAGCCACAGCTTCTCTGGGCAACCTGTGCCAGGGCCTCAGCACCCTCACAGGGAAGAATTTCTTCCTAATATCCAGTCTAAACCTGCTCTCTGTCAGTGTGAAGCCATTGCCCCTTGTCCTGTCACTCCAGGCCCTTGTCAAGAGTCTCTCTCCATCTTTCCCCTGGGCTCCCTTCAGGCACTGCAAGGCCACAGTGAGGTCAAACAAAACTACTCAGAATCTTTTAGGTTGGAAAGGACCTTTAAGGTCATCAAGTCTAACCACAAACCATCTTACTTTGCATGGGTCATTTGTGTTTTCCTTTCTTTATGATACTTGTGACTGCAGGAGCACTCTGAAAACGTGGACAAAGCCACAGCTTATTGTGGGGTTGTCCCAGGAAATTACAAAGCTGTGCAAATCCTGGCTTTTTTTTTCTTTTTTTAATCTCAGAATTGCATCTAGGGATGACAAGCAGCAATTTCATTTAAGAAATTTTTAAAAGCCTGTCAGTCTTTCAGGTTATTACACCTACCAGTTTCCTACACGAGCAAGAAGAAACACAAGCAAAGGTGTAAGCACAAGGACATGTTTTCCCAGCATGACACAAATCATCATGGCAACCTCCCTCCTGCACAGTCACTTGAAGTTTCACAACTCTGGTTCAGATTAAATAACAATGACCTGATTCATTCTTCCACTGAATTTCACCGTAAATAATTGTAAAAAGTACATTTAGTGCCATGACTCAGTAGGCAAAATATCTTCTGCTCCTCCTGGCTGAAGTTTGCTGTGCCCCACACCCAACTCCAGCAGGGGCTGTCCATAAATGGCCCCATGGCTCCATAACCAGGCTCCTGACGCACTCTTCCTGAGGATTAATGTCTGAGCTTCCAGGGGAATTTGTCATCAGTACCCCAAACAGAGAAAGCCCCCACAATTATGTTATGCTTTAAAACAGCATCCCACACCTCCCAAAACTGAAGTCCTCACAGATACACCACAAATTCCTAGTTTACAAGGCGCTGACTTTTTGGGGAGGGCATTAAGACAAGTACTGAGTGATCTGTGAGAGGTCACAAAGGAAAGCAAAGGTTTATTAGTAGGCCTGCATGTACAGTTGACTGGAAATGTTCAGGGGGTCTGGAATTGAAAAAAAACCCCTCCCATTACAACCACTTTTGTAGCTCTGAGATCAAAATCATGGAAAATAAAATGAGACCACGTTGTTATCAAATCTTTAATTCCTGGGAGTCCCAAGTGGTCAGCATTACATAAAACTTCTATGAAAAATGAATGCCATTCCATGAATAACTTGCATGTATTATGTAAAATATTTATTGAAGACAAATGCCATTCCATGAATAGCCGGGATGCTGTTTACTTTGCATAACAGCGTGTTCATCTATGGTAAATGAAGTTCTTCTGCCCAATTAAATTACTTTTATACCTCAGTCTATCACCCTTTTCATAAGTAAAGCTTATGAACACCTTTCTACTTTTAAATACAGCTTTCGTAAGAGCCTATACATGAAAAAGGACACTGAATGCAGCTCATTAGTTGCTCTTGACAAAGGCTCAGTGGGAGGGAAAAGAAAATACAACAGAGAGAATAAAATGTCTGTGATGAAGAACCTCTAAACCTGGCCTGGGGCTGGGAGACGTGAATTAAAGCTCAGGTCTATGTCCCACTGAGTTAATCCATACATTAAGGGAATTAGGTTAGAGATGCAACTTTAAAAAGCTGGATCAGTGGACGTAAGAAAAAATTATTTATTCCACCACTTTCCATATACAGGCCCTTTTCTGTCAAGCTGCTCTGCACATAGATTTGGAGTCTGCAACAGTACAAACACACACACACACACGTAAAATCTGTAACAGTATATCCTGGCATTGTATAATATCTAATATAATGATATTGGATAGTTTGTGCAATAAATTAATCTGCCTTTTTTATATACAGTTAGTAAAACTACAGCTATGCATACACAAATTCCCTTTCCCTCTAACTGAACAAACAAGCTTTTTAGAGAAACCACATCATCTGTGTTTCCTGACTGTGTTGTTTCAGATTCTAACTTGCTCACCTTTTTCCCCTCTGGGCTTCTGTCTTCTTTGGTCTTACAACTTCACTGTTTCTATTCCACACATCCCTTCCAGAAGACAAGCTGCAAAATCACAGGAGTAAAACTGCTGATTTTTTTGAAACCACAGTTCTCAAAGATGTACTATCAGCCCATCCTCATCCTGAGCAAAGATTAACTGTATTAAAAATTAAAGTAACTTTAAAGCATTGTAAGTAATAACAAACTGAGAATAGGTCATCAAACAAAGTAAGAAAAGCTCCTTTTTCAAATATTGCAGCAGCATTTCTAGGGCATGATTCACCTATTCCTAAAGTAGACACCTAAAACCGGTCAGATGAATCACCACCTAACAGTGTCCATTTCTCCCCAGAAGTTTCAAAATCAAAGACAGCTCAGAAGCTCTCTTTGAGTTTATTAATACATATTTTCAGATTTGGGGATGAATTTCATGGTGTACTTTTGACAGGCTTGGGGAGGGCTTTTTCCTCTAGTTTCTGAAGGAAATAGGGCTTTTTTATCCCACTGTCAGCTGCCCATTAGGAACCAACTGTCTCACTTCAATCAAATACAAGCACGTAGAGGAATCAGATGAGCAGGTTCCTGATCCAGGGATCAATGTTCCTACAGCCAGGGATCAGTGGCCAGGTGCAGCAGAGAGCTCTTACTGGCATCCCCATGGCAGGATCATCAGAGAGAGACCGCCCTGTCCATGCTCTTTGGGATTTTATGCAATATCTTGTCCAGGCAGTAGGTTAAAATACTTGGTTTGGGGTCACTAACCTGTTGGGAACATGGGAAGGATATAAGGATGATTTGGGGGAGAGGGGTGTTTGGAAGAGAGTGACATAAATGACAGCAGAATGGGCCAATTTTATAATAATGTATTAATTAGAGTATTGGTAATAGTGAGCTCTCTAGATACTGTTTGGGCTCTTTAGACTGGAAGGATTTGGTTCTGTAACACTGCACATGACCAAGATTTCCACTGAAGTAGCTGATACAAGGAGGCTGCAGAACTCCAACTGATCCTGGAAACTGGTGCTCCTAAAATGAAGGAGAGGACTTACACCTGTTCTTTGGCAGCCCTTCCTCCTTAGGAGTTCCTGACCTGCTCACACTCTTTAGGATGGGAACCTCTTTCTCCTAAGAGAATCTCCAAAGCAGATTACCAGAAATCAATTAGAAATTAATTAACTTCTCCTGTAAGGACAGGCCTAGGGAGTGGGGGCTGTTCAGCCTGCAGAAGAGAAGGCTCCGGGGAGACCTTATGTGGCCTTTCAAAATGCAGAGGGGTCTTAGAAGAAACATGGAGACAATTTACAAGGGCCTCGAGGGCCTTGTCTTCGAGGACAAGGGGGAGTGGCTTCAAACTGACAGAGGGTAGATTTAGATTAGGCATCAGGAAGAAATTGTTCCCTGTGAGGGTGGTGAGGCCCTGGCACAGGTTGCCCATAGAAGTTGTGGCTCGTCCATCCCTGGCAGTGTTCCCGCCCAGGCTGGATGGGGCTCTGAGCAATCTGGGATAGTGGAAGGTATCCCTGCCCATGGCAGGGGGTTGGAATGAGTTGAACTTTAATGCTCTTTCCAACCCAAACCATTCTTTGATTCTGGGAGCCCCTGGGGAGAGAGCTGCTGAGTCTCCTGAACTTGGGAATTGAGGACAAAGCCCCGAAGTCCCACGGGGACTCTGGTTTCCTGGCAGGGCTGGGATGCAGGAGGAGTGAGCTGCACATGCTGGTTCCTGTGCTCAGCAGGGCCTGGGGGCCTGGCACCTGCTCCCAGCACCTGGCCCGGCAGGGCCCCCCACGCCCATGCAGGAATCCCGGCCAACCCCACCGCGGGAAGCCACCGGGAACAGGGAAGGGGGTGCAGCAGCACACGGCCGGGGAGAAGCAAGAGGCCACCAGTGGCATGGGACAGGGAACAGCAAACAGCCAGGCTGGTCCAGGCTGGGTGTGGGAGCACATCTGCAGCGATAAGAGGTTTGCAAAACAACTTCTGGGAAGAAACCGGGGAACTGGGTTTATTGAGTCTAGAGGAGAAGGCTGGAAATAGGGCACGACACGATAGTGCAGCTGCAGTGCACGAGAGGCTGCTATTAAGAGAGGCAGCGATTACACTGCTGGAAGGAGATAAGATCTAACCAACTTAATTTCCAGGAAAGAAAAGAAGACAGGAGAAAAGAACATGATTAGATGTTGCAAAAACTTTCTCTGTGTAAGCCAGAGCTGGAAAAGATTATCTGGGAGGTTGCGAAACCCCCTGCACCAGAAGTTAACCAGACATCACCATGCCCTCTCAGTAGAGGATGGACAGGCTATCCCTCAGCCTTTAGAAAGCAAAAATCCACCTACCCTTCTCAAATATAAACTAAAAACCCTCCATGCATGTCACAGGGACCATTAAACATATGGGTGATGAGTAAAAAGTTTCGCATTTGGATAACAAAGCTACTATAGATTTACAAATCCTGATTTCAATGCAGGCATTTAAATTCAAAATTTTATTTGGATAAAAAACTTTGATCTTTCCTTTCAAAGCAACTGCCTTGCAGTTGTTGAGCAGGTAAATGCTGGCAAGACCTTTTCCTGCTATTTCTGTCACATGGCACCTCCTTCCTGCAACCAACCTTTCTCCTCTCTTACCTCCTGCTCCCATGTAGAGAAGCAGCAGCCACTTTATACTCTTTGGAGTACTTTTACTCCAGTTGAAATGTGTGTGGACTGGGCCAGTCTCACAGCAAGATTATAGAGTCATCTCTCCACCATCTGATGATACAGGGCCATAAGATACCTCAGGCACTGGAAAAAAACCCAGACCGTATGGTTATTTTGGGATCCACTGCAGAGAATACTCCCAAGATGGAGAGGCATTCCAACCTACTCCACCAAGAGGAATTAAAGCCACCAGGACATCTTATTGTAATGGAGTACCCAAAGGACACAGAGTTAGGGGTTTTTTGAGTTGTTGAATGGGTATCTAAGCTGAAACAATCTAGGCACATTCCCACAGGGCATATATGTGGAAAGGGTTTTGATGGGAGTTCTGAGCAGACTCAGGATCAGCTGGTTGTGACATGGGAGAAAAGCCTGATCTGTTTGCTCCTAGTGAGAAGAGCTGGAGCCAGGATTCGCCCCTTCCTTACTCAGCATCAGTGAAAGCGCCTCAGCAGGAAATCAGCCCCTGAATGGAACGTGCTCACTCTGGGTCCTGCCAGGAAGGCATTCCAGCACCAGAGGTGGGATAAAGGCAAAGATATCCAAGCCACCGCTGGGAGTCCTGCAGGGAACATGAGGCACAACCCCCAAAATTAGAGAGAACAATCTGACAATGCTCCAGGGCACAGGGGTAGCAGGGGTTGGATGTGAGTACCCTACTAAGGTGATGGGCCTTGGGAAGTCATGGGGATTTTTTGAGAATCACTAACAAGGGAGAGGGAGGTCCCAGGAACGGAGCATCAAACATCTACTTACAGTTCTGACAAGGTAACTCTTAAACAACCTTTTGGTCTTTGTTTCTTTATTCTCTGATTCCCTGGGGACTGCAACTCACGTGTCTCAGGAGGTGTGAAAATACCAGAGGAGAAAGAGTCTGTGACGAACGCATGTTCTCCACAGGGCAAGGATGTGGCCCCTACCACAGCCACTTTACACCCTGAGCCTCCACCTTAATGCAGCAAGTTTTGTTCTGAGGCAGAAATCCCACTCTTTTATAGGGTCATTCTGCTTTTATGTTTTATTTGCAGGATTATTCTTGTGCTGTTCTTAACTAAACACAAAGAAAACTAAAAATATCACACAGTGTGAATCACAAAAATGTCCTTTTTGTGTGTTAAGGACAAAAGCTCAATTCATGAAAAATGTGCCTTAGCTCATAGGAAACAATCCTGCTTCAGTCTGCCCTTCCAACAATAGCATCAGAGCTCCAAACAAACAATGCTTCCCCACCTTGGGTGCATGATTTTATTTCTCTGCAAGCTCACATCCATCTTTACAATCCATCCTACGGGAAAGGTTGCTTTTTCCATACCTGAGGGGAGTGAGGGGCACAGGGAATCCTCTCTCAGTATACAACAGGCCAACAGTTATGGAGCTGATTCAGGAATATGTGCTCATTTTTCAATTATGAGATTGGTTATCTAATTACAGGACTCATGTTACCTAAGTTTAGGACCTCCAGGAAAGCCACCATGAGTGGATTAAAATCACAGAGATTTTATTTTTTAAAAAGCTGAGACTACAATAAAGTGGAGGATGTTTCTTGAACACTCTTACAGAAAACCGTAACAGTAATCCAGTGCTAACAAAAACTACCTGAGGGAGGAAAAGGGAAGTTGCTCTCTAAGGCTGCTGGTGAGACAACAACCAACACAGAGGAGCACGTACAGCAAACAGAATGGTGTTTGGGCTCATGTTCTCTCACCTGGATGCAGGCAGGAATCGGCGTCAGGAACAGCTTCCCATGAGGGGGCACTACGCTATCACACATCCAGGCTCAGACATCTCCACCTCCAGGACTCGTGCAAAGACACTGAATAGAGAAGCACATTTCAGCTTTGTTTATCCTCCTCTGCAAAAACTAAGATGATGAAAAATTACTGTGTTTATCTGGTTAAAAGCTACACTACTATGTGTAATTCTATATCCACCAAGAGGACCAAAACAAAATCCCAAACACTACATCTGGAATGCAGGGAGAATTTGGGATTTCTGAACTTTTAAGTGCTTGATTTCACAGCTATTCAGGAAGACCTTAATACGAACTAAGGACTTCTGTGTGCAATTTTTTAACTAACATGGAATCCTCTTTATTGGTGAATGGGAGAGATTAATTTGTGGGCTGGATTTTGTGTCTAGCCAACAAGAGGAAGGAAAGTAAGGGCTGGTATGAGTCATTACTACTGACCTACACCACAACCAACAACACTCAAATGGACATTATCATAGGAGGATCTCAGCTAGGAAGAAGCAACTTCCTGGCACAGTGGTTTCCGAGTGTGGAGGGATGGGCAGGATGGGGTTGGGGCAGAGGCAGCTGTTCTGAGCACGGGGGAAAGCTGCTGAGTGTCATCCTCCCACCTGGCTGCTCACACTCAGGTGCTGCAGCTGCCTGCAAGGGGAAAAACCTGCACATGTGCAGCTCCTCAACAGCCACATCCTCCCTTTCAGCTGGAACCAGAGGAATATTTGGCAAGCCCCTCAAAGGCAGCATGCTGCTTTCATTTCTGCTCTCCATGCTCAATTTTGTAGAAGTCCCAACTATTTCTTGCTCTGGACTAGAAGAGTACCTGCAGTGGTGTGACTTTGTCCATATTCCACCTTTCCCTTACAGTAATTTATTTCTAGAGTTCACAGCTGGAGCAGAAAGCCTGAAGAAATGACCAGAGGGTAAGTGGCCAACCTGAATCTGAAGGAAACAGAAAGGCAGAATGAAGTGTTCTAGATGTTCTGGTAGTGAATTGATTGGTTTGTTCAGAATCATTTCTACAGAAGCCTTTGAGTGTCACTCCCCCAACCCAACTTAAGTTATTGCCAGCAACACCCCTATATATGAGAAAAGTACAGAGGAAGACTCTGATGAAGCTCTTGCTTTAGCATTCCCAAATGGAGTGGAAGTATT
Organism: Oreocharis arfaki; assembly: GCA_013398015.1. Taxonomy (NCBI): domain Eukaryota; kingdom Metazoa; phylum Chordata; class Aves; order Passeriformes; family Paramythiidae; genus Oreocharis; species Oreocharis arfaki. The sequence goes on from VZRR01012215.1 coordinate 25,488, forward strand.
TTAAGAGTCCCAGTAACGTTCTCCTGGATTTCTCAAAGGGGAAAAGGAGAAAACGCTCATAATCCTGCATCCTCTCTCTTTAGGCTTTTTCTCACTCCTAAGGAAGGAGGGGAAACATCAGTGTGTGAGGTGCAGGTAAAGGGCAAGGCTGGGACTCCAATCCAGTGATTACCTGCACGGGGATGTGAAAGGCGGCGTGGGCTGGGAAACAATTTACTGCAGCATGAGGGCTCTGCTTCAGATTTGCACAAGGATTTAGCTGCAACAGAAGGATCACAGAAGGGCCTGGGGAAAAATGCAGCTTTTTGCAGAGTTCAGAATCACACAACACAGAAATGGAAAGCACCACAGGAAACCAAGAGCTGCCTCCTAAAGGCTCCCAGGGAGCTGCAACTGGGGATTGCAGTCTGGGAGAGGCACCTGCCAGGAACAAGGGACCTGGGGTATCCTTTGCACAGAGCATCTCAAGACAGAAAAAGTATAAGCCCAAAGATTTCCTTAAAATTGTACCTGAGCTTGGAATTGCCTGTATTGACTGCTGTAAAAGAACAGCTGTTTGGAAATGTTTGCATAACCAGTTTTCATTAAGATTTTCCAAAATTTGTGTGTGGTATTTTTGGATATATCAATGTTGTGATCCTGGATTACCAAAAATTAAAATTCTGTATGACAGGAGAAGAGGCAAAGCCCACTAAAAGCTTTCCTATCTTCCTCTTTATCTGACTACTCATTCCCCCAGTACACATTTTTTTTCTCCATAATGTCTTTCTGTCCTTTTGGAGGCATCTTAATAGTATGAAACACTGAGGTTTTTCAACCCGCTTTTATTTTTTGGGTCCTTGTTTACAGATATCGCCTTGTATTTCCTGGCTGTCTTTTGTGGATCTTCCTCAGGTAGCCCATGGACCTCCTGATGTCTGTGGACTCCAAGCCAGAAATTACTGCAATAATTTCATTCAGTAAAAGATACTTCTGCTGTCATTCAGTGTAAAGTACCAAAAAAATGCCTTCATCAATGTTCTTGGTCATAAACCATCCTTCTCCTGCACTATATATTTCGAAAAAAAAACCTTTTAACTCAAGCTCGTGTTATTCACCTGTATGAACACTTCCACATAAATCTAAATATATTAATCAGGTGGGAATAGGGTGTAAAAAACCATATATTCAACAGGAAGAAAAGAATGTGATGTTATACTGCATCAGGTATATCAAATGTAATTTTACAAGTTTGGCTGAGGGAAATCCTCCTAAAAATGTAAGAGCTTACTACTTTTCCACTGAAAATTCCATCAGTGAGTTGCCAAATGCTACTGGTGAGCAGGAAACAGGTTGCTTTAACCACAGTATGTATCATGAAAGGTTGGGTAACTTCTTCAGAGAATATAACCCCTTTAGCTCCTTTTTTCCCCAGTATTTATTCAAAGGAGCTTCTTGTTTGTGCAAGAAATCCATATTTTATTAATCCTGAATAAAAGGATTTTAATGGAATTGGACTAACTTTTAAGCTATTTCCTTCTGTCTTTTGAAAAACAGTATATAAGCAAATAGATGTGAAGTTTTGAGACATGTTGTGCTGCAGTTATTCATGTGAAATCTTGAGCAGGAGGGCCATTGCAGGCATTTTTATCTTCTTCATTCTTTGGTTTGTAGCTAATGCCACGAGCAGTAGCTTGTCTTGCCTTCTGCTCAGCTGACATTATTTACACCCTCAGAGCAACTAAAGTAACATCTGAGGCAATCTTGCCTGCTTTTGCTGTTTGAGACTGGCCATTCCTACCCTCCAATTCCATCAAAATCAGGGAAGGTCAAGGAAACCACCATTCACATGTGTGAAGCCCACACCTTTCTGAAGCTGTGGCATGAGCAGTCATTTTCCTTGCTATCAGTCTGGACTGCAGCCCTAAATTGAGCTGGGAAAGCCCACCAGCCTCCTCCACTCCTGGACTGGTCGTCCACATCCACAAGTGCAGAACCACCTCATCCCTTTTAGAACAGGCAGGAGCTTATAATCAAGCGAACTCTTGGGCAATGTCAGGCTACAGGATGTGTGCAAATGAAAATATTCTTTTACCACCTTTCGTGGCTGACAGGCAGGGACTCTCCAGACCATCCCTTACCCTCGTGCCTTTGTCTCAACACAGTCTGTAGCCTTGTCCATTTGTTTAAGTTTTCCTGGCAGACCCTGTAAAAAAAGGGGAATTTAGCTGTGTAGGACAATGGCTCGACTTGCACATCAGGTCAGGCACTGCAGTTACTTTGGAAAAAAATTGTACAACACACGAAACAGGCCATTCACACTTCATCCATCCAGTGCAGACCTTCACTGTAACTGGTACATAATTCATCATGACAAAATCTATCCCTCCATGGCTCATAGACAGGCATCCATTTGTACAAAGAGTTCTTACTGCTTTTTGTATGAAAAAAAAAAAAAAGTGGATGAAGTTGAATAAGGATTATAAAGATATATAATTTAAGTGGATTACTTTGCTCCTGGTTTTACTCCACAAGAGCAAACACAGCATTGTATCTACGTCACTTGTTGGCTGTAGGCTATTCCAAGAAGGCACTTGAAAAGGAAATGGGGGAAGCCCATTTTGGTCTGTGCTTCTCTTGAGATGTTCATGCTCTTTGACAATATAGGTTTTGTCCCAGAGCTACTGTTAACTCAGGTTATATGGATTTATAACTAGTTGCACACAGAAAAGCATTTCTAGCCATATCACCTGAAGGAATTTCTCAGTTCTGTATTTTTCTAAACTTTTCTGTCACAGCCACCTGGTCATCTCCTTGAACAAATTTCAGGAAAGATCCCAGAAATCAGTATTTGTCTGTGTGAAGCCCATAGTTTCTTGGACTCTGCCAGACAACAGCAGCAGTTCACCCTTATAACTGCATCCACAACTGGCACTGAAGCAGATTCTCAGACTAAGGCAGGCCCAAGCTCACTCCCACAAATGAAGAACTTCCTGTAAACAAACCAAGAAACAAAAGCTAAAAATAATCCTCCTCCCTAGCTGCTGTCATGTGGGGAAATCAGAGCATGAGGTACACCTTAATCTGAAGAAGGGAAGCTCCAGCCCATATCTCTGAGGGATGATTTGCACACTTAACATAACACCCCACTGCATCCTTTCTGCCCTACCAGACCGAATCCAAAGGCATGGCTGTAGGGATATAGAACCTCTGTCAATCATACAGCTGCATTCAAGATTTAAAGAAAACCGTGAGTGAGTTGTACAACTGTGACACTTTTTTCCTCTCTTACCTCAGCACCTGCTGTACCTCAAGAAGGTGCTGGCACCCACAAAAGCAACAAGAGCACTGCGGTAGCAAAGCTGAGCTGAGGCCAGAGGACAGTTGGCACTTCTCTCAGCCTGCTGCAGTGAAAATGCAGTGCCAGAGGCTGGGACTCTTCTCCCTGCTGAGGGGAAGCTGTAAACAAGGGGCAGGAAAGGAGACGAGTGGATTTCAGAAGGGCTCTTACCGCTGGATGTTCGCAGCGAGCCTTGGAGGAAATGAAGGAAATGGCCAGGACTGACTCACCGGGGATGGGTGTTTTACTTGCTGCTTGTGTAAACTTACTGTGCTGCAGTTTCCAAGCTCTCTGTTCTGCTCCCTTCCATTATTACCAAGGTTTTTCATGCCATATACACAGGTTTGCATCTGCTTGGAGTAAGGTTCAGCTGCTGAACATGCCTAGGGAAGCAAACTGGCTTTCCAAGGAGGGCTCGAGCAGATGATTTTAGTTTTAAGAAGACCCTTAAACAACTCGCCTCCTCAGCAGTACTTGCGATATGTCAGCAGCTGAACCAAGTTACTGCCAGGTTCTGTCCTGCTGCCTGCCTGGGTTTTGGCATGCCCAGCTGTGTGCTCTGCATATAGAACTAAACCCAGAATAGCGTCTGCTGCAGAGCAGAGAGGATGTGACAGCACAGGACTTGAGCGGGACGGGATGTTTACGAGGAGGATGTCGGAATGGGAGGAGTGGGAGGTTAATGTCCCGACTGCCCCTCGGCCTGATGATAGCACGAGGCACTGCAGGAAGCAGGAGCACTTCAGGGTACAGGGCCCTGCTCTTGGTGCTGCTGGGCCTCTTTGCAGGGAAGGCACGTAAATCCAGGGATATATATCCAGGGATATATACATGTATGTATACACCCCAAGGAGGTATGTCCTTGAAGGGAAAGGGGCATACCAGGCACTCACCTGCTGCAGCCCAGAGTTTGGTGGGCTGAGGTAAGAGACAGTGCAGCTCAATCCACCTGGGATACTCTCAGCATGGGACAGGCCCTCTCCTGCTCACACTGCGCAGGGTTCCAGATGTGTTCAGGCACTCAAACTCTCTGTGCAGCAGGCAGAGAAAGCAAGGTTTTTCAAGATATGAGTCACAAAACCAAACAGAAAACTGCCTCTGCAGCTGCTGGAGATGCCAAAGTCAGGGGGAGCGTTAGGCCCACCTCAGGCAATGAGTTGCCCTTTTCTGGATAGAAAAGGAGCAGTTTTCCAGTCAGGATGACCAACTCCAGTCTGCTGCCAGCTGCTAGGAACTTAGAAAATGCAGTGGGAAGAAGCATTGGCTATTTATGTAATGTCCCAGAGGTCTGACGCCAGCCTAAGAGAGACGTGATCCAGAGTCGGCTTCCGGGAATTTGAAGCATCCCTTTCCTCGCTGCTGACTGTAAATGCAGCGATGTGGAACAGGAATCTCAGCTGCAGGAGCTGATCCACTGCTGAAAAAAGGCACCCATGCAAACGAATGAAAGGAGGAATTGAATCAGAAGGCAGCAGCAGGCACGAGGATGATTCTGTGGCTGGCTGGGGAGAGCTCTCAGTGTGCCGCTTCTGAGGGGAGTTTTCCTGCCTGGGAGACTCCACACGGGTCACGCAGGGAAGGGAGGGTTCAGGACTGCCTGGGTGTGGGCTGCAGGGTTTCTCTGGTGGTGGAGCCAAGCTCCCTCTTTCTCTTCCGTTGCAATCTTCAGAGCACATCCTGGAGGATACACACCTGCAAGCCTCAGGAAATGATTAGGGGAAAAAAAAAACGACTTAGCAAAGAGACAACTCTGGATATCAATTTGAGGAGACAGAATATACAAAATAGGTAATGCCTTCCTCAGCCACCTGTCTAAAATAATTCTTTGCACACTTTGCAATTCTAGTGAGCAAAGATCTATATATACAATGGCAAAGTGCACCCTCACATAAATCCTGTATCCCTTTAAGCACCTGTGTACCTACGAGAGACAGAATGCCCAGAAATTGTAGTGCTTTTAACTGCTAACTAATTAAACTGCTTTTTAAGGCAGCCTACAGAGTTTTTCTACCCATGTCTTGGTCAATTTCTTCTGAATTCAGGTGTTTCATTAATTTACATTTATTTGACGATCTTGAAAGTAATCTTGCCTGTAATCCTGTAAAGCCTGGGACAACCCAACACTTTTCCTTAAACCCCTGGTTGTCTGTTTGGAGGAAACACAGAGGGCTCAGGCACGTGAAGTTAAGGAGTGTGAAAACAAGAGACTCGGGTAATGAAGGAAGCTTAAAAAATAAAAAGCACCTCTGAGTCTTAAACTGGTCCGGACACCTGGGCTGGTGGGTCAGGTGCACTCCAGAGGCAAAGCAACCAATTGCTGTGTCCAAACCGAGAGGGACAGAGTTATTACAGAATCACAAAATGTCTCTAACTGAAAGGGACCCACAAGGATCATCCAGTCCAGCTCCTGGCCCTGCACAGACCCCCCAACAATCCCCCCCTGTGCATCCCTGAGAGCATTGCCCAAACGCTCCTGGAGCTCTGGCAGCCTTGGGGCTGTGCCCATTCCCTGGCGAGCCTGTTCAGTGCCCCAGCACCCTCTGGGGGAAGAACCTTTCCCTCATATCCCCCCTAAACCCCCCTGACACAGCTCCAGCCGTTCCCTGAGTTCTGTCCCTGGTCACACAAGGCAGAGATCAGTGTCTGCCCCTCCTCCTCCCCTCGTGAGGAAGCTGCAGAACTGCTGTGAGCTGTGACCTCAGTCTCCTCCAGGCCGAACAAACCGAGCGACTTCAGCCGCTCCTCGTGTGGCTTTCCCGCTAGGACCTTC